>CAWUFW010010757.1:0-20000 GCA_963921515.1 Calotriton arnoldi | reverse complement strand
CACTCAAATGGGAAGAGTGGAGGGAGTACTTTATAAACTATATCGCTACTCTAGAGGATGATGAAGAGTTAAAACCAGAAAAGAAATATAAATTACTCATGCATTGTCTGGGTGCTGGTGGGATAAAGGTTTATAACACTATAAACAAAAAAATAAGAGGAGAAAACGAAGGTGACGTGTACGTAAATGCCATCGATGACCTAAACACATACTACAAACCCACGGTATGTGTGGGAGTCGACAGGTACAAATTTTTCCATAGGAAACAAGGAAAAGAAGAAACAATCGATGATTATGTGTCCACACTCAAAAATCTGGCCATTAATTGCCGTTTTGGGGAACTGCATGATGAGTTCATAAGGGACCAGATAGTAATGCAGGGTTCCAACCCAAATATACAAGACAGTTTGTGGGCAAAGGGAGAATATCCATTACAAAACATCATAGACATTGCCAGAAAGGCTGAACTCACTGGTAGGTGCGCTAAGGCAGTGCTTTTGGAAAACAAGGAAAAAAGAGATGGAGACGTGGTAGGGAGAGTGATTGGAAAAAAAAGTGGTCAGTATCCTACCAAGCATCCGAATTATACCAGGGAAGCGCAACAAACATACAACAAACCAACGTACAACAGCAAAAATCGTTGCTACAGGTGCGGTAGCATAGCACACATGGCAGACAATATGAAGTGCCCAGCAAGGGGTGTAAAATGCACAGTCTGTGGGGTCGTGGGCCATTTCCAGAAGGCGTGCAGGAGAAGGAACTCACGCATGGTGAGAGTTATTGAAGAGGATGAAACCAGTTACCAACAAACCTCTGATGAGGAGGATGTAAACATGTTTGTTTTGAACATTAACGATGACTCTACGGAAAAAGGGAATACATCCATCACCTCTAAAGTTAAGAAACCACTGTGTAACTTGAACATTGGTGGTGTAGACATCAGTGTTGTTGCGGACTCTGGATCACCATACACCATAGTGAACAAAAAGGTATGGGACGATAAATTCAAGTCCAAATTAGGTAACCAGTTGACCAAATCAGACATAACTATAAAATCATTTACTGGTGAACCCATCGAGGTGTGTGGATTCAGGAAACTCACTTTCAGCTTCTAAGGTAGAGAATCCATGGGAAAGCTGTATGTGTCCAGAGTGGGACCATCCGTGCTAGGATGGATGGACCAGGGAAGCCTAGGCATAATTTTGGATCCCAGTAAAGATGACCCTGTGTTGGTTGTATCCAACAATAACGACTACGCTCAAACATTATTGGACACATATACAGGGGTGTTTAGTGGACGCATTGGCACCCTAAGAGGGTACCAACATAAGATTAGACTAAAACCCGATTATACACCCACTGTACATAAGACACGCAGCATACCGTTTGCCATCAAGGAGGAGGTGAAGGCCCAACTGGACCAACTGCTTGAGGAAGGCATCATAGAAAAGGTGGAGGCCTCGGAATGGGTCGCCCCCTTGGTGATTGCCAAATGCCCCAACGGAAAACTTAGGTTATGCGTGGACCTTCGTGACCTGAACTGTAACATTGTGGTTGAGCAATTTCCCCTCCCGAAAATCAGTGAAATGCTGGCCGGCACCAAGGGGGTGAAGTGGTTTTCAACTATAGATTTGAAATCGGCGTATCACCAGGTTCTACTGCATCGTGAAAGCAGGAACTTTACAACCTTCATAACTCCTTTCGGGTGCTTCCGCTTCACAAGGGTACCTTTTGGCCTTGCCTCCGCAGCTGCCATGTTTCAGAGGCTGATGCACAATGTGTTCGATGGTGTCAAAGGTATACTGCTTTTCCAGGATGACATACTGGTGATGGGAAAAACCAGAGATGAACATGACCAAAGAGTTAAGCAGGTATTAAACATAATGGAAAAAAAAGGGCTAACAGCAGAGCATCTCAAATGCAAGTTTGCAAGAAACTCTGTCACGTATCTGGGTCATGAAGTGACTGGTGATGGCATTTGCCCAAAAAAGGATTTGCTGGAGGCCATAAAGGAAGCACCTTTGCCAAAAGACAAGGATGAATTGAGGTCCTTCTTAGGGCTTCTAGAATTTTATGCAAGATTCATTAGCAACTTCTCACAAAAAACATTTGGTTTACGCCAGTTGCTTAAACTCAAAAACAGATTTGAGTGGTCTAAAAGACTGTGATTTAATATTCAAGTCTCTAAAGAACGAAATGTGTGCTGCTCTTCCGCTGCAGGGTTTTGACACACAATTGGAGAACGTTGTCACCACCAATGCCAGCTCTAAAGGGCTTGGCGCAGTGCTCACCCAGAGAGACGACAAGGGCACTGAGTATACCATAGCTTTTGCCTCTCGCTCCCTCACACCAGCGGAGGAGAAGTTCTCTGTCATTGAGCGCAAGGCTTTGGCATGCGTATGGGCATTGGAGCACTTCAGACAGTTTGTGTGGGGTAGAAATGTAACAATATGCACAGATCACAAACCACTGACAAACGTTTTCACTACAAAAGGGTTGTACAATGCCTCTCCGAGATTAGCAAGGCTTTCTGTAAGACTGTTTGACTATATTTATAAGGTTCAATATGTGCCCGGTGTAAAAAATGTAGTGGCCGATTTTTTAAGCAGGATGCCTAAAGAGGACAATGAAGAGGGTATGGAGGAAGAAAAGGAAGAACTCTGTATAGCGAATGTGCATGAAGAGTTGGAAGGAATTACCAAAGAGGAATGGCACGTTGAGCAAGAGGTGGACCTAACAATGTCTAAGGTGGTGGACATGCTGAGCAAAGGGTGGTCAGCTAAAAGCGATTTAACTGAAGACATCAAACACTTTTGGGAGGTAAAGGATGAACTCTCATTTGAAGGCGACCTCCTGTTCAGGAGCGGGAGAGTTGTACCACCCAGCGGATTGAGAAGGAAAATACTTGAATTGTGTCACGAGGGGCATCTGGGCATATGCAAAACTAAGAGCAGGGTCAAGAACAGTTAAGCCGTCGAGAGAATGGTCCGTGATTGTGCCCTATGCGTGAATTCGGATAAGACTCAAATAACGTACAGACCCCCTTCACCCAATCCCTACGCCAGCCATGACGTGGGAAAGAATTGGTATTGACATCATGGGCCCTGTACCAGACGGGCAAGAGCAATGGTATGTTTTGGTTGTCATTGATCATTTCAGTAAGTGGCCAGAGCTCAAAGTAGTCAGCAAAACTGACGCATTCCAAATAGTCAAATTCCTGGATGATATTTTCACACGAGAAGGTCTCCCCAAACAAATTGTGAGCGACAATGGTCCACAATTTACTTCAGACACCTTTAAAAACTATGTGAGAAGAAATCAGATCGAGCACAAAACAACATCTGTGTACCATCCAGCTGGAAATGGCGCCGTCAAGCGTTTTAACAGGGTGATCAAAGGTATTATCCAGCTTGCGAACAACAACGGATTGGAGTGGAGAAAAGAGGTGTTTAAGACGCTGTGGGCGTACCGCATTACTCCCATTGACACCGTTGGGCACAGCCCTTTTGAACTAATGCGTGGTAGGACACCTTTGTCGAAAGACAATGTGGTTTGGGTCAAGACGGCAAAGAGAGTCGAGTGGACAGCTGAACTGGTCAGGGAAAAAAGTGCATCAGCCCAAGCCCAGGTCAAGTCCAGATACGACGTCAAGCATGAGTGCAAGACCGTAGGAATACACGTTGGCGACAGTGTTAGGGTCAAGAGATGTGGTCACATAGGAAAAGGACAGAGCAGATACACTCCACCACTCACTGTACGCAAGATTTTCTGTAATTCCGCCCAACTAAGTGATGGGAGAGTCTGGCATTTCTCTGCTCTTTCCGCGCAGAGAAGGGAGCCAGTAGACTTTCCTAGTTTGGAAGAGGAACAAGGCGGTCAGAAAGCACTAGTCAAGCACCAGGTATGGTCTGATGATGAGACCGAGTTAAGTCAACCTACCTGCGACGCCACAGCTCATGGGACATTTGCACAGTCTGCATCTGCACCATCGATGGATGATCCAAGTTGTTCTCATTCTGTAAGGATCAGGAGACAGTTACCTGAGATTCTCTCGCTCGACACCTACCCACCGGTTGTCACCAGTAGGGCCGGAAGAAGAATCGTGCCTCCCTCCAGGCTGACGGACTATGTGTGCGAGTAGCGCACCCCGGCCTGTTACGTTCTCCTTCCCCTGTACCTTTCACCTTCCCTTTTCTGTTTCTGTTCCTTCTCTCTGCTCCCTGCTCGCATTCTGTCCTCCAGCCTTCACCCCTCCATTCTGTTTCTTCCGATGTCGTTTTGGGAAGGGAGATGTGTTGTATCTCCCACTTGTTTGTCCCTCGGTGGACACCGTACTGTAATTGACACGGCTGTGTCCCTGCGTTGACACTGTATCTCTGTGCCTTGTCAGCTGTTAGCTGTCAGTTATGACAGTTGACAGCTGACTGCGTACACAGTTACAGGCTCGTTACGCTCATTATACTGGAGCCTGTGTTGGTGCTAATAAAGGCGTTACTTCTGCAACCAACTTGTGTTCGTCTATCTTTACAGTATCTGATTTAATTTGTCCAAGTGGAAGGGTCTTTCACACCATGCTGTTTCTAGTTCCTCTTGGATGATGGTAGTTTACTTGCAAATGACTGGTCTTCGGATCCATAATGGCACAATAGTGGGGCTGGCAAACTGTCAAGGTACTGGTTGTGTGCCATTTCAATTGAAGCCAATCCCTGTATTCCCATAAACTCTGATATGACCCTGAAAGATACAGTGTCAGTTTAGAACCTTGTGGAAGGGAAGAGAGAGAGAGAGGGAGGGAGAGAGAAGAGAGAGAGAGAAAGAGAGTGAGAGAGAGAGAGAGAATCCGAGAGAGAGAAGAAAACAACAAAGTTAGGGGCACGCCTAACTTTAAGGGCATGCAGAAAGCCAACACAAACAGGGGAAGTTGCCAGCCACCGACCAAAAATTAACGGCACTCTTTATGCGTCACTCCTTTGATAACACAGAAGTGACGCAACAAATTAAACATATATATTTAGCTGTTTGCACCCACGCCCTTAGTCTGCCACCTTCACCGTGAATGTCTAGCTTGCCCTTTCTTCTGCTTGATGTTAATGTGCGGTGAGTGTGTGAAACCTCTTAACTATATTTGATGTTGTAGGGGAAAGTGTCGGGAATTCACACACTATTGGAACACTTTGTGGCTAGATGGTTCCTCATTATAAACCCTAATAGATATTCCTTCTTGAATCTTGGAGCCAGCCCTTTGCTATCGGCTAGGTCTGGAGAGCAGCCTGAAAATGACATTTGAAAGAAAAGCAGCCTAAAGTGGTTCTGAGGCCTTTGATAGTGGATCGGCATCCCCTGGGCATCTGGGAAATGTGTACAAACGTGGGATCCAAATAACAGCTGTTAAATTAAAACTTGGAGGGCGTAGGTCTGCCTCCTCCGCTGCCTTAGATAAGCTATACTGGCTCCCTTTGACAAAGAGGATTACCTTTAAATCCTTTCCATAGTGCACAGGGCCATTTATCCCTCTGGTCCTTCCTACTGGAGGAAGAAATTCTTCATCTATGAGGTGGCGGGTGCATTGAGCTATCAGAATGCCTTGCTTCTATCTGGGTCAGATCTGGTGGTAAGGCCTTTTTCTGTAGTGGCTGCAACATTTTGGAACACTCTGCCTCCAATTATTAGGAAAATCTCTTCCCTCTTGAAACTTAGATGCGCTGAAGTTTGCTGTGAAGCTTCTTCAGCACACCCAAAAGGGAACCCAAAAAAATGAGTTACAATAGTCAAGATGTCTGAGGATAATGGTCTGGATCACCATCCGTCGAGCTCAAGAGGGAAGGATTTGTAACAATTGTCCTTAGTGTCCTCAACCAGAAGAAGCTGGGGCGTGGCCGAGCCGTCGACCAAGATGGCCGCACGGCACTGAAGCTACGGTGCTCGGAGCCCTATACACGGCAGGAACTGCCTTAACCGGGCGCTTCCCCTCGATTTTGGCGGTCGAGGCCGCCTTAGATGACCGCCTGCAGGCCTGGGCTGAAATTATCCCCGATTGATGACCCTGCAATGCTTCTAGGCCGGGGTTGCGTAGACGGGTGGAGCTGCGCGGTGGCCTGGCCTGCCTCGGAGGCCCCGTGGTGAGAGGGTCCACGGGTGAGCCTGAGGCTGGAGCAGCAGTGCTCCGTCAGGTCTCCCGCTGCCCTGCTCTGCACCCCTCCCTCCCGCTGTAATGCTGGCCCGATGCATGGGGGCACACCGGAGGACATCTGCGCATGGACCAGGGCCGTCTGAATGTAGAGGGCGAGGCCTGCGGTGCCTGCGGCCTTACCCGTGGGCCCACTGAGTGACCCCGATGCCCGGACTGCCTGCCGATCCGCAGCTGCCTCTGCGACCCCCCGCCCGCCTCAACGCTTCTGCCAGTGCTCCCGGTCACGTCTGTGGCAGTGACGTGAGTGAATTGAAGGCTTGCGCGTTTGGGGCCCGACCCGCAGGTAGCTCCGTGTGAAGGGTCCCGATGCAGTGACGCAGTATTTTTGGAGGCCCATTGTCGGGGCAAATATCACTGCCCGATTGAATAAGTGGGGCTGAATTGACTCTTGGGGGCTCCAGGGGGCCCCATGATTGAAGCACGTGGCGGCTCCTTTCCTCTGCCTGCAACTGTGGGCCCTGAATGCGACATGGGCTTGGGACCACCGGGCCTTGGTTATTTTGCTGCTCGCCGGAGGTGGGGCTCTACGCTGCTACTGGAGTGTCTTCGCAGCTGATCGCACGTTTGTGGAGTCCAGGCCTATTACTACCAGAGAGGTGTGTGTTTGCTCCTCTCCGCCTCCGCCTCCTTTCCTATGCATGCAACTGTGGGCCCTGACGGCGACTTGGGCTTGTGACCACTGGGCCTTGGCTATTCTGCTGCTCGCCGAGGGTGCGGCTTTACACTGCTACCTGAGTGCCTCCGCTTCTAAGCGCACATTTGTGGAATTCCGGCCTACTAATACCTGAGAGGTGGGTGTTCACTCCTCTCCGCCTCCCCCCGAGGCACGGCACTCGCCTGATGTAAAGACAATCCATTGCCTCACTTCTCCACTGGTGTGCCGCGGGCCGCTCCGGGGAGGGTTTCACTATTGAATTCGACGTTGGAGACACCTTCCTCGCTGGCCCATCCTGTTGACCGGGTGAAGTACGGGGCTTTTACCTTTTCTACGATACTGTGGCCCACATACGCCACCGTCATGGGTCGTGGGGACCCCAAACAACGGAAACTAAACTTTGATAAACAGTGTGCGTCCAACGACCGTCGTGCCGAAAGAGGGGATGGCTCGGAGGATGGCTCGGAACAAGACGAGCTGCCACAGGGGTCAGATGGCACTGCAACTATTATGGCGGAACTCCGAGCTGGATTCCGTGCGATTGATTCCAGATTCGACTCCCTGACCTCACGCCTCGATAAAATGGGGGAACGACTAAAGCAACATGACACCAGGTTGGATGAGGCTGAGAAGCGCATCTCCTCTCACGAGGATCAATCCACTGATACACAGCCCTGATTGGAGCGCCTACTTAAATCAGTGGCAATAAAGAATGAAGACTTGGAAACGAGGTCTCGGAGGAATAACATCCGCATAATGGGTCTGGCGGAATCCACAAACATGGGGCGACCTGAACCCTTTATCGAGACTTTGCTGACGGAACTGTTTGGGGTTGACAACTTCTCCAAGGCCTTAATTGTAGAGAGGGCAAATAGATCTCTTGGCCCACGTCGTCCACCCCAGGAGCCCCTCCGTGACCCATTATTGCCCGCCTGCTCAACTATAGGGACCGTGACACGGCGCTCCGCCTCGCCCCGAGAAACGCGCCAATTCAGTATCAAGGTGCCACTCTCTCGTTCTATCCGAACCACACATTGGCGGTCCAGGAGGCCCGCCGCAAATTCACAGATGCTAAACTCCAGCTTCGCAAATTGGGCCTGCCCTACGCTATGCTTTATCCAGCTAAGCTCGAGTGACAGTAGACAATAAGCCACGTTTCTTTGAGACTGCCGCTGATGCTGTATCCTTTTGTGAACAATTTCAAAGTGCGGCTCGTAAAAGCCCGGCCCGCATTTCAGAACACTCCTCCCCGGCCAGGAAACTTGCTGCAAGTGCAGAACTGGTCACCGCTGGTAGGGACCACTAGGATGTTGATGCCAGGCCTTGGAGTAACTTGGCTCTGTACCTTGTTGGGTGTGGGGGTAGCGCCATGTAGTGTTTTTTTCAAATGGTTACATAAATTCCTGCATGCTTACATTATGCAAATAGTTTACTTTAAATGACGGGCTCCGAGCATCCGAGGCGTCGCCCGCCTCCCACGGATGACTCTGTATGGTTTGTCTTTGGGGTTTTTCTTTCACGATTAGGAGGGGGAGGGTGGCTTTTCACCGGTCTTTCGAGTTCAGGTGTGGCAGGGGGGTGGTAATGGTTATTTTATTCTCCCTAAATGTCCCTCTCTCTTTGAAATCGAAGTGCAGACACGGGTTTACCGAGTATATGTACAGGCACATACCCCCTAGCTGGACATGGCCCTAGACTTAGCTGTAAAGACTAACATGATCACCTGGAACATTAGAGGGCTAAACAATCCTAGAAAGTGTAAATTAGTACTGGCGTATCTCCGAAGGCATAATGTTAAGATAGCCTTCCTACAAGAGACCCATCTCCCGTTGCAGACTGCCTCTCCGTTCGCAACGTCCTGGGGAGCGAATAGATTCTTTGCCAGTCACAGTAACTATTCTCATGGGGTGTGCATTCTAATTCATCATACTCTCCCGTTTACGCTTAGAGCAATGGTGGCTGACACACAGGGTAGATATTTGCTGGTGGTGGGGTCAAGGGTGGGTAAAATGGTGGCATTTCTCAACGTCTATGCACCTAACATAGATGACCCAGTGTTTTTTACGAATCTGCACACATTATTGCACAGATACGAATACTACTTGATTTTCTTTGGGGGAGACTTAAATATATGGTTGGACCCGGAGCGCGACTCCTCAAGCTGTGTGCACAGCAGCAAGCCTCACGCACATCGGGAGTTAATAGACCTAATCCGATCCCGAAACCTGCATGACCTCTGGCGCATACACCACCCAGCAGCCTCCGGATACACCTTTCATTCGGCACCACATTCCACCCAGACATGCTTAGATTATTGGCTTACTGACGCATTGGGATGCCACTGAACAACGGGCGTGGACACACTGCTGCGTACGCTTTCTGACCATGCACCAGTGCTCCTTCACTTAGGCATTCCCCATGCGGTTGGATGGGAACAGATATGGTCTTTTCCTGCTACTGCCCTGCTTGATGACCTGTTTAAGTCTGAGCTTCGTGAAGCTATTGAAGAATATTTTACTTTAAACACCGGGTCAGTAGATAAATATGCTACTCTCTGGGATGCCTATAAGACATATATCCGTGGTATCTGCATATCTAAGCAGGTGGGTGTGTTGCGCTCTATACGGGGTAGTCTTGCCGGGGTCGAAAGGGAGCTGTTGCTGTTAAATATGACCCTAGATGCTCCTGGTGCCTTAGCTAAACGGAACGCACTTCTACTTGAATTTAATGAGCATGCCGAAAGGGAAGCTACCTTGTTAGGTAAATTACATACAGCCCACCGTTATGGTGGAGGGGAACACCCCGGAAAAACGCTGGCACGTTTGGTGAGACTCCCTCGGGGAGCCGGGCACATAATGGCAATAAAAAAGGCTGATGACTCCATGGCAACTGAAGATTCTGACATTCTTACGGAACTTGTCGCGTACTATCGATCTCTTTATGCTACCAAACTACCCAAGGACTTTACGCAACATTTAACGTACTTGCAGGAGATTGCCATGGTGTGGCTTACCACGGGTCAAGCTGAGTTTCTTAGTGATCCTTTCACAGTAGAGGAGATTACCACGGCAATAGAGGCCCTTTGTGGCTCAAAGGAACCTGGCCTGGACGGTCTGTCCGGAGTATTTTATAAAATGTTTAAGGACGTCCTAACGCCCCAGTTACTTGAAGTCTATGCGGAGGCCCTGGAGGTTGGAGTCCTCCCCCCCTCAATGAGGGAGGCGGCCATCTCTCTCTTGCCGAAACCTGATAAGGAACCCACATGTTGTGCCTCTTATCGGCCCATATCCTCGATAAACTTTGATAATAAAATTTTGGCAAAGCTACTGTCCACCTGACTCTCCTTGTTGTTAGATCAAATATTGTCACCAGCGCAGTCTGGTTTTATCCCGCATAGGTCTACCGCCCTAAACCTTTGGACAGTCTTTTCAGTCATTAATCAAATTGACCCAAGTGTACCCGCAGCGATAGCTCTTCTCGACGCGGAGAAGGCTTTTGATTCCTTAGAATGGCCATTCCTGCTAGCCACGCTTTGTAAGTTGGGGCTCCCAGCTAACTTTATTGCGCTGATTGCGCTTTTGTATTCAGCCCCCGCGGCTCGTATTCGAGCGAATGGCTCCCTGTCAAAACCGTTTCCTATCTCCCGAGGGACTTGACAGGGCTGCCCCTTGTCCCCCCTGATTTTTATAATAGCCATGGATCCCCTGGTTCGACATTAACAGGAAAAACATCTGTTCCGTGGCCTCCAGTTTCAGTCCGGTCCCCTATTAATGTCCCAGTATGCAAACGACATATTATTGTTTGTCAGACACCCTAACACCAACTTACAGCCCCTCATCGACGAGATAAATCGATTCGGGGCAATGTCTGGGCTGCGGATCAACTGGAATAAATCGGAGCTATTCTCAATCACTGAGTCTGCTACCTCGGGAGAGCTGGAGATGCCATTACTTTGGGCTGGGGATACTACCAAATGTCTGGGTGTTGTGCTACATAAGCAGAAGGAACAAGTTATACGCCTCAACTACGGACCCGCTATTCTACAACTTAGCTCACAAGTGGAGTGGTGGATTCAACTACCTAACTCCATGGCTGGGCGTATTGCCCTTATTAAAATGAATGTTCTTCCCCGCTTTCTTTATTTATTCGTTAGTATACCCATTCCACTCACCAATGCCTTTTTTGCACAACTAAAGGTGCTGCTGATACGTCTGATTTGGGGGGGCCGCAGGCCGCGGATAGCCTTTGACACACTCAAGCTTCCATATGATAGGGGTGGGTTTGCAGTCCCCGACTTTCACCTGTATTACTTGGTTACGTAGGCACAATTTGGCCGTCACTGGTTTCATCCAGACGCTCGCATACCTTACACCAAGCAGGAACTGGACCTGGCCTCTCCCACCTCCTTGGGGGCGTTATTTCCACGGGGTATCCCGCTGGATCCCAATGATGTACAACCTCTCTCAACTACATGTTGGGCTCAGCGTCGGTTGAGCCGGAAGCTAGGCGATGGCTCCCTCTACTCCCCGGAACTCCCACTATGTCGGAACCCACACTTACCGCTTACTACTGAGGTAGTGGTACAACATACACTTATCAAACTAAAACTGCTTACTTTCGTTTCCCTCTTCCCGGACGGACAGGCGATAACTATGACCGACCTCACTACTCGCGCTGAATTGACATATATGGACAAGTTTGTGGTAACAAGGCTTCTTGGGGCACTCCGCTCGTCTACTTCCACATTTCCTATTCCACCTGCGGAATTCCAACCACTCACATTACTCATAACCGACAAAGAAGGGGATCACCCCGTCACCAAACTATACCGAGCGTGCTCGGTGCTAAAACTGGCTCGGGATCAAGGGGCCAGAGAACGATGGGAGAAAGACCTGTGTCAACCATTAACGGATAAGGAATGGGCGTGCTGCCTAGAACAAATACACAGGGTATCTCCCAACCATAGGCACAAACTCCTCCACCTCAGGTTTGTGCATAGGACATACATCACACCGTGTCAGCTGAACAAATTTGATCCTACTAGGCCACCCATCTGCCCAAAATGCCAGGCCCCGAGGCGGACTTTGCCCACATGACCTGGGTATGTTCCCGGATAGTATCCCACCGGACTGATGTCTTCCAAATGATCTCAGACATTATAGCTACCCCCTTTCCTCCCTCTCCCAAGTTGGCCTTTCTGGGAATAGTTAATGTCGTAAAATTATGTTATCGACGGTTCGTTGCTCTAGCACCGTTGCAAGCGAAAAGGGAAATTGCTGTGCACTGGGGGGCGAAAACCAGTCCAACGAAAGGCATGTGGATGCACACATGGCGTACTGTGATACACAGACTGAAATTTATGCTACGCTTCAGCCCCCAACCTCCCGTCCTCAGGACTTTCAAGAAAGATGGAAGGTGCACTCGTTGTGGAGTCAGTCAAGCAAGCAAAGATCTGTTCCAAAATTACTTCTTTTATTCAGTCAATCTTTAAAACTGGCACACAGCCAACGTGTTTCGTTCCCAATTTTGCCAGAGGAAACTTCGTCAGGGCTAGCGCCCAAGAACTGCAGGGTTTCAAGTATCCTGAATAATGTATTGGAAATAAGGTAAGGTCCCAGTCACCACTGTCCCATCAAGGGACTTATTATCTATGAGGTCCTGGTATATGTACTTTAGAACAGCATGATCTCATGTTGATGCTCCGGGCTTTTACAGGCCATTAGAAACCCAGAGCACTCCACTGTTTTCAATGGAGCGCTCAACATTCCAATGTTCTAATGGAGATTAAGAGCTTTACTCCATCTGTCAGGGTGGTAGAGGACATTACCCCCAGCCCCTAACCCCATTACGACAAAACACAGTCTGTCGAATGCAGAGATGACCGCCGGCCCAACAATCCTCTTTCTAACTGGACGGGAGCCACCATTATGGAGGTTCCCTTCAAGATACAAAATTTGGTGGACATCCGCAGTCACTTTTGACGACCAACCACCAAACTCTTAACATTTTTTGTTTTTCAAAAACAACTCCGATAGTGAAAGTTTGTTTCTGAAAAACAAAGAACTAATGACCTCCACACCTTGGGAGTTTTCTTCCAGTGTGTTGGAGGCAGAAAATAAAGGACACTACGCTACCCACCCTATGCCCTTCTTCCGAAGGCTCCTACTTTGTTGAGCCATCGCAGGAAGATTTCTGTCGACGGGGCCCATGGAGGCTACATCGACGGAAAACTTACGGTCTACCCATCTCTAAATGAGGCAGGCGGACCAAGAGTTTAGCAGTTATTCTGTTGCATTTGTGAAGGAGTACTTAACTTGGATGACGGAGTACAAACTTAAAATCAGTCTTTAAATCATTTCTCATATGGGTCCTATTTCATGGTTTCCTATCAGATATGTGGTCAAACCACCCCTTAAATGGCTCTCATCTTTTGGGAAAAGAGCTCCTCATTTGTAGGCTCAGGAGTGTCAACTATATAGCTGGCTCCCACTGACCTCCTAATGCTGAGCTGTCCCTTAAATAGCTGTTCTGTTAGCTTAGCATGCTGCTGTGCCTCAATCAGTCAAGAGGGTTTCCAACATTAGGACCCTCTCAGTTGCCACAAATGTTATTTTGCTGAGGGCATGTTATGGCCATAACTAGAAACCAGAGGCCGTGGTTCCACAGTCCTTTGCCCTCACTTCTCTGCCCATCTCAGCTTCTGTGTGGCAAGTTGGTACAGGGAGTATGAATGGGAGACTTATGCCCTCAGTGCTTTGTGGGCCATGTAATGCAGAACACAAGGTGGTCTGAGTCCTCAAAGCATGCTCGCTGGGCTTCTTGTCTTATGGAGTAAATGGGTATCAGTACCTCATGATATGGTCCTGGGCCATGTGGGGTGCCTGGCCTCTAAGGCTTCAGTAATTGCTTATGGTTTCGAGGAAATCTCGAAGGGGGTAGATGATTAGTTGAACACAGCTACCTGTCGGTATCTTTACTTTAGACTTGTTGAGCACATTGCTGACCAGGTGCTTGAAAAGTTATAACATGTCTCGCCTTGATATAAAATGGGGAATTTCCTCTCCAGTATATTTTAAATCCACATTTGATTAAAGTCAAGGACGTTGATACCGTAGTCTCCCCGTGGTCTCCTTCTTCTTGTAGGTACCAAGTTAACAAAAAGCCTGTAGCTACCTCATTCAAATGGCATGTTTGGCAAACTCTCTCTTCCTTGCAGCCATGCTCAGCAGTCAGGTGGAATTTCCTATCCTAGCATTCTATAATGTTCAATACTTAGTATATGGTGTGGCCTCGCATTTGTTGCCGTTTATAGGTTCTTTTTCTCCAAGTGGTGGTTGTTAGTCACTCTCGGGTCTGGTATTACCTTATCAGATCCCAGAAAGTTGGATTGACCCTCCTGTGCTGTTTCAGAGGCGTGGAACTCGAGTCCAGTTTCAAGGGGTTTCAAGTTTAGTGTTTCACACACACGGTGGGTTCTGGGGTGAGTGTCAAGCAAAGGTGCCCCTTGCAAAAGATAATGCTGGCTGCAGACTGATGACATCATTCTACTTTCGTGGTGATGACTGTTGCTGGCAGCTTTGCAATTAAAAGAACTTTCATATCATATCCTCCTCCTTATCTTTAGTAACATTTTGAGAAAAAGAGTAATTGCCCATTAATTTGTGTTTGCTTCTCAAACTCCGCTAAGACTTCTTTCACAGGAAAAAAGGTATTGGAAATAATTACACGAACCCTAGCAAGAAAGGTGGGCTGGTTCAACTTACACTACTTTTGTGGCTTGGTGTAAATATATAAGGACATTTTTCGAATATTAACGATACAGTATATTATCGACACACAGGCCGTTTCACACGCTAAAATATTAACCGGTTCACAAACGTTTTTAAAAACTGTGATGAGCTGTAAAGTATTTCCTCCTGTGGCCCTACCTTCGGCAAAGAAATGTGCTGATTCCATCAAAAGGCAAGAAGGGCACACCCACGCCTGATCTTGTGTGTGGGTGGAGGCCTGGAAAACCCCTTTTTCTCTGAAAGATTAAATGGCACTGCAAGGTTTGTGAACCTGTTTGTCTGGTTCTCAAATTAATAAGCAATGACGTTGGGATTTTATGTAGAGGTTCGGCTGTTTCTAGGCATTAGAAAGAATAGGTGGTGATGCTGTCCGTTTAATGGTACACAGTGTAGCAATCTCAGAGGAATGTCATGCTTAGGTGGTTTTGTCAGGATTCGAACCTCTGACCCACAATACCTGTGGAATTTCCTTTGTTTGTAGGTTTTGGACCGTGACCATAACACCCATTCCATGGAAGTCTTGAAAGGGCGTTTTATGTTATTTTATAACACCTGCTATTTTGTGATCTGAGAAGACACCCATACCTTCTCTTGTAACAATTTCCCAGTGAATCCTCCAGTGCGTGCAAGGCAATTGGACCGTATGCACCGGTACCCTGTTTTATGCCATCGATTTCCATTACGTGCCTGTCTTGTGCCTTCCAATGTGATCACATGCCCAGGTATCCCGCATTCTATTCCATTCAATTCCATGTTATGCCCATGTATTCTCCACCACATGCCAGGAACTGCCATCACATGCCCAGTTTTCCCTATTATATTCGGATATGACTCCTGTGTCTCTAGAATTCCTCGACTCAATATGGGTCGATGCCATCATTCGCACACGCATCCCCCTTTTCCTGCCACACCCACCCTCACCCTTTCCTTCTGTTCTTGGAAGGGAGACCAGCAACACTGCTTCTCCATAACTGACTCTAGACATGTCTCCGTCTGGCCTGAAGAACTGGATTGGCCTCTCAAGGTCACATGACTTCTTGTCATGATCTCACTTCCTCCTTATAAGCAGGACTCTTCCGGTTTCTCACCTCTCTTGTAAACTGAATATAGAAATGGACGACATGCAGTCACCATGGCCAGGATCAAAGGACTGGAAGACCCTGGTAGTCATGGGGGGGGGGGGCTGTAGAGGGGCATGAGCACTGACTGATAATTACAATCCAGAGGCATACCCTGATGTTGGTGATCCTGCATTACTCTGGCTAACAGATTATTTTAGATATCCGCTGCAAACACCCACGTTTTCAGCTGTTTACAGGGGGCTGGACTGTTCCCACGGGGAACAGGGCCAAGACTGATTTGCATATGGCCGGGTTTGAACTGGAATGGCGTGGGGAGCAAAAAAAGATGGATTTAGGCCGAGATCTCTGAATGTCTTACATTGTTCAACATTCTGTCCATCAATTGTTCTTTTTGAAATGTTTTATACAGCACATCAGTATATGCAAATTGAGCAACAGCATTTCCTCATAAACTGGCCATTTCTTTGAAAAGATACCCTGTCAGAGCCCCCCCATCTCTTTTCTTGTGTTCTTTGACACACATGTAGTTTCCCAGGGAGCAGAGTCATTAATGCCCCTCTCTCCTAAATTTGCCATGAGCCAGAGCCCAGTGTCATTGGAACTTGTTGTGACGTCTGCGCAGAAGGAACCACAAACAGGAGGGACCCATGACTTGGCTTAGACTCACTGTTGCCAATTAGAGCAACTGAAGTGAACCAGGACTACAACTCCCAGACCCAGGTCAAGTGCAAGAATTTTCAGAGCGCTAGCGAAAATTACATTTTGCTGCTGTGGTGCTTTCTTTTCCCTCAGAGAAAGCTCATTTTGACCCCATTTATTGTGATATTTTGCCTTTTTAGGCCAGTTCTTGCGTTACATGACAGATGTCTACAATGGCCCTAGCATAACAACTGGGCAGATTCCACTTAGGGCCTAATTACAAGTAAGGGAACCGTTGTTGAAACAGCGTCGGATTCCTTGCCGTCCAGTTGGCGGTCCGCCCGCCGAATTACGATGTCAGAGGTCTGCTGAAGGAAAAACGGCCAGAGCGCCACCGACACTGCCAGCCAGTCGCAGAGCGTTGCAATTGCGGTAGGGGGAAAGCAGCTGTCAGAGGGTGGTACAGACAAGGTTACCGCTGTCGGGATTACAAGTTGGCTTTCTATCGAGCTGACTGTGGTGGGGAGACCACCTGCTTCGATTTGGCAGAAACGAAGAAATTGGGGAGCAAACTCACCCATTTCCTTTTTCATCCTTCAGTCTCCCATGTGGGATCCCTTCCTCCAGGGCCCCCATCCAGGGAGTCTGCTTCGCACTTTTCACCCATTGACTGTACTGAGCACATTTGGTCCGGACTCCAGTAATGGGGAAGTACTCGTACTGGGTATTTTTTCATGTGTCATACATGTGTGTATATTTAACACTTGTGCAGTCACAATATACATATCTGCATCAACGCTTATGAAAAAATATTCCCCGTCGTCAGAAACACCGCCACTGTGCCAGTGGTAACATCGTAATACGGCGGGCAGGAGACCACGGCAGTCTTCTTGGGACCGCTGCCGTGTCAGTATGGCAGGAAGACCACCGAACTCGTAATCAGTCCCTTAGTGTCTACCACACTCAAGGTCCAGGGCAGATGACCAGTGGTAACCCTATACAAGCTGTCTACAAATAATGCTCAGGAAAGGCATATGTATGTATGTATGTGATATTTCTATAGACTAAACCTAGCCAAACATTTGTGGTGTACTGTACAGGGTCAAAGACAAGCATAAAGTCAACAAGGGACAGGAGAGGCAGCTGGTTTGTGGATGATTAATGCATTGTGATGAAGTATTCTTTAACAAGGTGAGTCTTCAACTCTTTCTTAAATTGGAGCAACGCTGCGGTGGCCCTGGTGGACACAGGGATGTTGTTCCAGATCCTGGGTGCATAGATCAAAAAGGCCTGCTTTATTTTTTACACTTCTTTGTCTGCAGTCTGATGGTGTCCTGGCTGCGCGTGTGCCGAGAACCATCAGAGGTGGTGAGCTTGTCTGCAAGATAAGTGGGGTGCTGGTTGTGATGGCATACGTAATGCAGTTGGTTTTGAAGTTAGTGCGGGCAAGCAAGACACTGGACTTCCATCAAGATGAGGGTGATGTAATTATATCTATTTAGGATATGCTGCAATGTGTAGGATGCCCGTAGGGGGGGGGAGGGGGTGGGCAGTGTTGAGTCTGAGAGACCGCAGAGCATTACCACCATCCAGATAGCAGAGTAGAAGAGCTTGAATAGCAGGTGCAAAGTCGGTTTCTGGGAGAAATAGTTACATTTTCTTTAGAAGAGAGAGCTGGTGCCAGGCCATCTTTCAGTTTTTCATTTTCTTTAGAAGAGAGAGCTGGTGCCAGGCCATCTTTCAGTTTTTCATTTTCTTTAGAAGAGAGAGCTGGTGCCAGGCAATCTTTGTGTTTTTTGGCAATGTGTTCCTTGAGTGCGAGGAGGGTGTCCAGGGGGAATCCAAGTGACTTGACATTCGGTGAAAGTTGCTGTTCAAAGTCTTAAAGGTTCATGTCATCGAGCCACGTTTGTACTGTTTCTTGTTTGTTGTTCTTGGCAAATAATGATGTGCAGGCAGTGTTTGAGGTGTTGGATATCTGAAGCAGAGGAGGCTTTCACATGGGTGGACATGGGTCTTATTGGCAAATTGGTGAATTTTGATGCTGTTGTCTCTGTAGATATTGAAGATAACAGAACAGTATGGACCCCTGGGGCACTCAGCAGATGTTAGGTATCTTTTGGGACTGGGGGTGTCCATGTGAAGAAACTGGTGCTGACTGAAAAGGCAGGAGGAGAACCAGTGAAGGACATTGCACGTGAATCCCTTTCCCATAAAACTGGCACCCCCAATTTTATTTGTGTTAACGTCCTCAGATTTGGAGCTCTTCTTAACTTGGCGCCCTGGTTGACTGCCTAGTTTCTCAATACAGAGATGCTGCACCTGACAGAAGCACTGGTGAAAAGGGTTCCCTGACTGTGTAAAGATCACATGACCAGGGTGTTACCCGGACACGCAGAATTCCTGTTGTTAAACGTGCCACTAACGTTAAGGGATCACGTGAGCAGGGTGCATCACTGACGTCCAGCCAACTCTGAGGCTATGTGTCAGGCTTGCAGCTAATCACTGATGAGCAAAACAAGATTTCCCCTCTTTGAGTGCTCCTCATAAACTGTCAAGGTCTATTTACATGGCTTTTTGTAGTAAGGCTGCCTTGTGGACGTGTCAGCCATGTAGCCATGTCTACAGTCACTCCTACCCCAGAAATATTTGATCAAAGAGTAGAGGCTTCCCCTAAACTTAAGAACTTAAATGCCACTTCAGAAGTTGATATGATCTTCAGCACCAAATTTGGCATTGCTGCACGATGCTGTTCTCATCAACTCTACAAATTAAGACCCATTCTCCCACTGGTATTCACTGATATCCACTGCACATTAAATCTTAGTGGGATGGTCAGCTGTTAACTCCAGCCTCTGGACTAGGTTACTACAGCTGCCTCGGCTCGGGTCTTCCATCTGCCCAGTTTAATCGCCTTGATAGAGCAGATGATGCCGCTGTTAGACTTATATCAGGACTGGGCAGGCAGTGTCATAGCTACCAGTGGTGCAGCAGCACCGGGGCCCAGGGCAGTGAGGGTCCATTGCTCCCCAATTATTGGTGTCTTTTACTACCCATCATGTTTGTTAGGGTGGTCCACTTTACACGCGTGCACTGGGGCCAATGGAACTCTTGCTATGCTACTAGGGGCAGGGGGGCCATGTCACCCAAACCAAAAGATCCTGCCAGTGATTTCAAGTTAATGGCAGATCCAGTTTAAATTAGCCTGCTGGATCCTCAGAGGTGTCCAGTCATTGGCACCTTTGCACCTGACCACACAATTCCCAAATATCGCCAATGAAAAACTTACAGAGCCAAAAAAACAACTCTTCAAGCCTGCATCACACTCAAAAACACAGGAAGCAAAGTTTGCACGGGACAGCCCTCTGGAATTTTCTTCCCAGCAACGATGGTACTTGCCCACTTTCATCACCTTTAAAAAGGCATTAAACCACTCCTCATTCAATGTAACACACTATCAGAGACCTAATAGTGCTGTGTGCAATAAAAATGCATTAAATTAATCAGTCATAGCTGCCCTGCCATCTTTGCCATTCTTTCTCAGGGACGGCTGCCTGGAGCTCATGATCACCACACCCGGGGACATTAACACCACTCAGGAATTCAGGACACAACTTAGGGTCCCTCTATTTATACCATTCCTG
>CAWUFW010010750.1:25000-29130 GCA_963921515.1 Calotriton arnoldi | reverse complement strand
CATTCACCTCACACATGAGATTGTGAGGTGAGTCAGTGCAGACACCAGGTGTGACCCTCTGTACCATGACACATTCACCTCACACAAGAGATGGTGAGGCGGACCAGAGCAGACACCTGGTGTGACCCTCTGTACCGTGGCACATTCACCTCACACAGGAAGATGGTGAGGCAAGTCAGTGCAGATACCAGGTGTGACCTTCTGTAATGTGGGACATTCACCTCACACACGAGATGGTGAGGCGAGTCAGTGCAGACACCTGGTGTGACCCTCTGTACTGTGGCACATTCACCTCACACAGGAGAATGTGAGGCGAGTGAGTGCAGACACCAGGTGTGACCCTCTGTACCGTGACACATTCACTTCACACAGGAGATGGTGAGGTGTGTCAGTGCAGATACCTGGTGTGATCCTCTGTACCGTGGCACATTCACCTCACACAGGAGATGGTGAGGTGAGTCAGTGCAGACACCAGTAGTGACCCTCTCTAAAGTGACACATTCACTTCACAAACGAGAAAGATGATGAAGTGAGTCAGTGCAGACACCCGGTGTGACCCTCTGTACTGTGGCACATTCACCTCACACAGGAGAATGTGAGGCGAGTGAGTGCAGACACCAGGTGTGACCCTCTGTACCGTGACACATTCACTTCACACAGGAGATGGTGAGGCGTGTCAGTGCAGATACCTGGTGTGATCCTCTGTACCGTGGCACATTCACCTCACACAGGAGATGGTGAGGTGAGTCAGTGCAGACACCAGTAGTGACCCTCTCTAAAGTGACACATTCACTTCACAAAGGAGAAAGATGAGGAAGTGAGTCAGTGCAGACACCTGGTGTGACCCTCTGTACCGTGGCACATTCACCTCACACAGGAGATGGTGAGGCGAGTCAGTGCAGACACCTGGTGTGACCCTCTGCGCAGTGACACATTCACCTCACACAGGAAGAGGGTGAAGTGAGTGAGCACAGACACCTGGTGTGACCCTCTGTACCGTGACACATTCACCTCACACAGGAGATGGTGAGACGAGTCAGTGCAGACACCTGGTGTGACCCTCTGTACCGTGACACATTCACCTCACACAGGAGATGGTGAGGCGAGTCAGTGCAGACACCTGGTGTGACCCTCTGTACCGTGACACATTCACCTCACACAGGAGATGGTGAGGCGAGTCAGTGCAGACACCAGGTGTGACCCTCTGTACCATGATACATTCACCTCACACAGGAGATGGTGAGGCGAGTCAGTGCAGACACCAGGTGTGACCCTCTGTACCGTGACACATTCACCTCACACAGGAGATGGTGAGGCGAGTCAGTGCAGACACCTGGTGTGACCCTCTGTACCGTGGCACATTCAACTCACACAGGAGATGGTGAGGTGAGTCAGTGCAGACACCAGTAGTGACCCTCTGTACCATGACACATTCACCTCACACAGGAATATGGTGAAGTGAGTCAGTGCAGACACCTGGTGTGACCCTCTGTACCGTGACACATTCACCTCACACAGGAGCTGGTGACGCGAGTCAGTGCAGACACCTGGTGTGACCCTCTGTACCGTGACACATTCACCTCACAGAGGAGATGGTGAGGCGAGTCAGTGCAGACACCTGGTGAGACCCTCAGTGCCGTGACACATTCACCTCACACAGGAGATGGTGAGGCGAGTCAGTGCAGACACCTGGTGTGACCCCCTGTACCGTGACACATTCACCTCACACAGGAGATGGTGAGGCGAGTCAGTGCAGACACCAGGTGTGACCCTCTGTGCCGTGACACATTCACCTCACACAGGAGCTGGTGACGCGAGTCAGTGCAGACACCTGGTGTGACCCTCTGTACCGTGACACATTCACCTCACAGAGGAGATGGTGAGGCGAGTCAGTGCAGACACCTGGTGAGACCCTCAGTGCCGTGACACATTCACCTCACACAGGAGATGGTGAGGCGAGTCAGTGCAGACACCTGGTGTGACCCTCAGTACCGTGACACATTCACCTCACACAGGAGATGGTGAGGCGAGTCAGTGCAGACACCTGGTGTGACCCTCTGTACTGTGACACATTCACCTCACACAGGAGATGATGAGGCGAGTCAGTGTAGACACCTGGTGTGACCCTCTGTACCGTGGCACATTCACCTCACACAGGAGATGGTGAGGCGAGTCAGTGCAGACACCTGGTGTGAGCCTCTGTACTGTGACACATTCACCTCACACATGAGATGGTGAGGCGAGTCAGTGCAGAAACCTGGTGTGACCCACTGTACCATGGCACATTCACCTCACACAGGAGATGGTGAGGCGAGTCAGTGCAGACACCTGGTGTGACTCTCTGTACTGTGGCACATTCACCTCACACAGGAGATGGTGAGGCGAGTCAGTGCAGACACATGGTGTGAGCCTCTGTACTGTGACACATTCACCTCACACAGGAGATGGTGAGGCGTGTTAGTGCAGACACCAGGTGTGACCCTCTGTACCGTGGCACATTCACCTCACACAGGAGATGGTGAGGTGAGTCAGTGCAGACACTTGGTGTGACCCTCTGTACCGTGACACATTCACCTCACACAGGAAAATGATGGGGTAGGTTAGCTCAGCCACCCGGTGTCTCTGTGCAGTGACTCATTCATCGCGCACAGGAAGTTGGTGAAGTGAATCAGCGCAGACACCCGGTGTGACCCTCTCTAAAGTCACGTGGCACATTCACCTCACACAGGAGATGGTGAGGCGAGTCAGTGCAGACACCAAGTGTGACACTCTGTACTGTGGCACATTCACCTCACACAGGAGATGGTGATGCGGGTCAGAGCAGACACCTGGTGTGACCCTCTGTACCGTGACACATTCACCTCACACATGAGATTGTGAGGTGAGTCAATGCAGACACCTGGTGTGACCCTCTGTACCGTGGCACATTCACCTCACACAGGAGATGGTGATGCGGGTCAGAGCAGACACCTGGTGTGACCCTCTGTACCGTGACACATTCACCTCACACACGAGATGGTGAGGCGAGTCAGTGCAGACACCTGGTGTGACCCTCTGTACCGTGTCACATTAACCTCACACAGGAGATGGTGAGGCGAGTCAGTGCAGACACCTGGTGTGACCCTCTGTACTGTGACACATTCACCTCACACAGGAAGATGTTGGGGCAAGTCAGTGCAGACACCTGGTGTGACCCTCTGTACCATGGCACATTAACCTCACACAGGAGATGGTGAGGCGAGTCAGTGCAGACACCTGGTGTGACCCTCTGTACCGTGACACATTCACCTCACACAGGAGATGGTGAGGCGAGCCAGTGCAGACACCTGGTGTGACCCTCTGTACCGTGGCACATTCACCTCACACAGGATATGGTGAGGCGAGTCAGTGCAGACACCTGGTGTGACCCTCTATACCGTGACACATTCACCTCACACAGGAGATGATGAGGCGAGTCAGTGTAGACACCTGGTGTGACCCTCTGTACCGTGGCACATTCAACTCACACAGGAGATGGTGAGGCGAGTCAGTGCAGACACCTGGTGTGACCCTCTGTACTGTGACACATTCACCTCACACATGAGATGGTGAGGCGAGTCAGTGCAAAAACCTGGAGTGACCCACTGTACCATGGCACATTCACCTTACACAGGAGATGGTGAGGCGAGTCAGTGCAGACACCTGGTGTGACTCTCTGTACTGTGGCAAATTCACCTCACACAGGAGATGGTGAGGCGAGTCAGTGCAGACACATGGTGTGAGCCTCTGTACTGTGACACATTCACCTCACATAGGAGATGGTGAGGCCTGTTAGTGCAGACACCAGGTGTTTCCCTCTGTACCGTGGCACATTCACCTCACACAGGAGATGGTGAGGCGAGTCAGTGCAGACACCTGGTGTGACCCTCTGTACCGTGGCACATTCACCTCACACAGGAAGATGGTGAGGCAAGTCAGTGCAGATACCAGGTGTGACCTTCTGTACTGTGGGACATTCACCTCACACAGGAGATGGTGAGGCGAGTCAGTGCAGACACCTGGTGTGACCCTCTGTACCGTGGCACATTAGCCTCACACAGGAGATGGTGAGGCGAGTCAGTGCAGACACCTGGTGTGACCCTCTGTACCGT
>CAWUFW010010750.1:0-20000 GCA_963921515.1 Calotriton arnoldi | reverse complement strand
GGGAGAGAGGGAGAGGAAGAGAGAGAGAGAGAGAGAGAGAGAGAGAAGAAGAAGAAACAGGGGCAGAGGGAGACTGAAAACCAACGAACGAGAGAGAGAGAGAGGGAGAGAGAGAGGGAGGGAGAGGTAGAAGGGAGAGAGAGGGAGAGAGAGAGGGTGAGGTAGAAGGGGAGAGAGAGGGAGAGGGGGAGAGAGAGGGAGATGGGGAGAGAGAGAGGGAGAGGGGGAGGGGAGAGAGGGAGAGGGGAGGGAGAGAGGGAGGGAGAGGAGGGAGAGAGGGGGAGGGAGAGAGGGAGAGGTAGAAGGGGAGAGAGAGGGAGAGAGAGGTAGAGGGGGAGAGGGAGAGGTAGAGGGGGAGAGAGAGGGAGAGAGAGAGGGAGAGGTAGAAGGGGAGAGAGAGCGAGAGGGGGAGAGAGAGGGAGGGAGAGAGGGAGAGGTAGAAGGGGAGAGAGAGGGAGGGAGAGAGGGAGAGGTAGAAGGGGAGAGAGAGGGAGGGAGAGAGGGAGAGGTAGAGGGGGAGAGAGAGGGAGAGAGAGAGGGAGAGGTAGAAGGGGAGAGAGAGGGAGAGGGGGAGAGAGAGGGAGATGGGGAGAGAGAGAGGGAGAGGGGGAGGGAGAGAGAGGGAGAGGTAGAGGGGGAGAGAGAGGGAGAGGGGGAGAGAGGGGGAGGGAGAGAGGGAGAGAAAGAGGGAGAGAGAGGGAGGGGGAGAGGTAGAGGGGAGAGAGAGGGAGGGAGAGAGGGAGAGGTAGAAGGGGAGAGAGAGGGAGAGGGGGAGAGAGAGGGAGAGGGGGAGAGAGGGAGAGAGAGGGAGAGGTAGAGGGGAGAGAGAGGTAGAGGGGGAGAGAGAGGGGGCAGGTGGGGGTAGAAGCTGCTCTTGTACTTTGCAGTCGATGAGGCACGTAATGCATCGATCGCTTCTTGGAGCTACGAAGAGCAGATCACAAAATGGATCTATAAAGGTGCAGATTGCGATTTAACTGAAATTCTAGCCTGGTGCTCGGAGACGGGGCTCATGCCCCCTCCCTCCCACCCCCACACACACACACCCTCCCCCTCATCAGCAGGCGCTCCGGCTGTTGCTGTCTGTCGTGGCGCTATGCGTCCATCCCCCCCAGCCCTGATTCTATACGTCTGAGTCCATCAGTGAGACACGTGGGCGACCTACAGAGAAGCTAGTGCCTCGAGGCTGCGGCTCGGCAGAGAGCATTGCACAAGAGTGGGAGTCCGTCACTCACCAGGGCTCTGCGCCCTCCTCCGGACGGTCAGTGCCCCTCTCTCCCGGGGGTGCCCTCTGTGCCCTCCTCCGGACGGTCAGTGCCCCCCTCTCCCGGGGCTCGGGGTACCCTCTGTGCCCTCCTCCGGACGGTCAGTGCCCCCCTCTCCCAGGGGTGCCCTCTGTGCCCTCCTCCGGACAGTCAGTGCCCCCCTCTCCCGGGGGTGCCCTCTGTGCCCTCCTCCGGACGGTCAGTGCCCCCTCTCCCGGAGCTCCCTCTGTGCCCTCCTCCGGACGGTCAGTGCCCCCCTCTCCCGGGGCTCGGCGGCTCCCTCTGTGCCCTCCTCCGGACGGTCAGTGCCCCCCTCTCCCGGGGCTCGGGGCACCCTCTGTGCCCCTCACTAGGTGCAGGTCGGCGGCAGCTTCACGGCGCTAGAGTGTAGGGCGCCTGGACACCACTGCAGAGCGCCTAGACACCACTGCAGAGCGCCTAGACACCACTGCAGAGCACCTAGACACCCCTGCAGAGCACCTAGACACCACTGCAGAGCGCCTAGACACCACTGCAGAGTGCCTAGACACCACGGCGGTGAGGCCAGAGTGGAGGAGGTGTGTGGGGGGGGCTGCTCACTCACCCATGCTCCACGCCCTCCTCCGGACAGTCAGTGCCCCCCTCTCCCGGGGGTGTCCTCTCTCTGTGTCCCTCAGTAGATGCAGGTCAGCAAATAGAAGCTCTTTCAAGGCTCTAGAGTGCAGAGCGCCTAGACACCATGGTGGTGGAGGTCAGAGTGGAGGGGGGGTGTCTCCCTGCTGCTCACCCAGGAGGGCTTCGGGGAGGGGGGGGCTCTGCTGTCAGCCTTTGAGGGGCCCGGACAGGTGCCATCCCTGAAACGGCAAATCAGAGAGCGGGGGGAGTGGGTGTGCTATACCACCCCACCCCCCCAGAGAGACGGGCCCCGCCTCTCCCCCCCATGCCCCCCAGCATATCCTCTCTAGACTGCCCCCTGCCCCCACGGAGAGACTGAGCCCCCACCCTCCCCATTCACAGCAGATCCCCCCAAAACCACACTACCTACACAGCTGAAACCACCCTGCACACGCCACGTGCTGGTCGTGCACTACACACAACCACACACTGAGCACAGCACCACACACTCGTACACTACACACAACCACACACTGAGCTCAGCCACACACACTCATGCACTACACACAACCACACACTGAGCACAGCACACACACTCGTGCACTACACACAACCACACACTGAGCACAGCCACACACACTCCTGCACTACACACAAACACACACTGAGCACAGCCACACACACTCGTGCACTACACATAACCACACACTGAGCACAGCACCACACACTCGTGCACTACACACAACCACACTGAGCACAGCCACACACTCGTGCACTACACACAACCACACACTGAGCACAACCACACACTCGTGCACTACACACAACCACACACTGAGCACAGCCACACACACTTGAGCACTACACACAACCACCCTGAGCACAGCCACACACTCGTTCACTACACACAACCACACACTGAGCACAGCTACACACACTTGTGCACTACACACAACCACACACTGAGCACAGCCACACACACTCATGCACTACACACAACCACACACTGAGCACAGCACACACACTCGTGCACTACACACAACCACACACTGAGCACAGCCACACACACTCCTGCACTACACACAAACACACACTGAGCACAGCCACACACAATCGTGCACTACACACAACCACACACTGAGCACAGCACCACACACTCGTGCACTACACACAACCACACTGAGCACATCCACACACTCGTGCACTACACACAACCACACACTGAGCACAGCCACACACTCGTGCACTACACACAACCACACACTGAGCACAGCCACACACACTTGTGCACGACACACAACCACACTGAGCACAGCCACACACTCGCTCACTACACACAACCACACACTGAGCACAGCTACACACACTTGTGCACTACACACAACCACACACTGAGCACAGCCACACACACTCGTGCACTACACACAACCACACACTGAGCACAACACCACACACTTGTGCACTACACACAGCCACACTGAGCACAGCCACACACTCGTGCACTACACACAACCACACACTGAGCACAGCCACACACTTGTGCACTACACACAACCACATACTGAGCACAGCCACACACACTTGTGCACTACACACAACCACACTGAGCACAGCCACACACTCGTGCACTACACACAACCACACACTGAGCACAGCCACACACACTCGTGCACTACACACAACCACACACTGAGCACTGCGACCACACACTCGTGCACTACACACAACCACACACTGAGCACAGCACCACACACTCGTGCACTACAAACAACCACACACTAAGCACAGCCACACACATTCGTGCACTACACACAACCACTCACTGAGCACAGCACCACACACTCGTGCACTACACACAACCACACACTGAGCACAGCCACATACACTTGTGCACTACACACAACCACACACTGAGCACAGCCACACACACTTGTGCACTACACACAACCACACTGAGCACAGCCACACACTCGTGCACTACACACAACCACACATTGAGCACAGCACCACACACTTGTGCACTACACATAACCACACACTGAGTACAGCACCACACACTCGTGCACTACACACAACCACACACTGAGCACAGCCACACACACTCGTGCACTACACACAACCACACACTGAGCACAGCACCACACACTCGTGCACTACAAACAACCACACACTGAGCACAGCCACACACGCACATGCACTAAACACAACCACACACTAAGCACAGCCACAGACACTTGTGCACTACACACAACCACACACTGAGCACAGCACCACACACTCGTGCACTACACACAACCACACTGAGCACATCCACACACTCGTGCACTACACACAACCACACACTGAGCACAGCCACACACTCGTGCACTACACACAACCACACACTGAGCACAGCCACACACACTTGTGCACTACACACAACCACACTGAGCACAGCCACACACTCGCTCACTACACACAACCACACACTGAGCACAGCTACACACACTTGTGCACTACACACAACCACACACTGAGCACAACACCACACACTTGTGCACTACACACAGCCACACTGAGCACAGCCACACACTCGTGCACTACACACAACCACACACTGAGCACAGCCACACACTCGTGCACTACACACAACCACATACTGAGCACAGCCAAAAACACACTTGTGCACTACACACAACCACACTGAGCACAGCCACACACTCGTGCACTACACACAACCACACACTGAGCACAGCCACACACACTCGTGCACTACACACAACCACACACTGAGCACTGCGACCACACACTCGTGCACTACACACAACCACACACTGAGCACAGCACCACACACTCGTGCACTACAAACAACCACACACTAAGCACAGCCACACACATTCGTGCACTACACACAACCACTCACTGAGCACAGCACCACACACTCGTGCACTACACACAACCACACACTGAGCACAGCCACATACACTTGTGCACTACACACAACCACACACTGAGCACAGCCACACACACTTGTGCACTACACACAACCACACTGAGCACAGCCACACACTCGCTCACTACACACAACCACACACTGAGCACAGCCACACACACTCATGCACTACACACAACCACACACTGAGCACAGCACACACACTCATGCACTACACACAACCACACACTGAGCACAGCCACACACACTCATGCACTACACACAACCACACACTGAGCACAGCCACACACACTCATGCACTACACACAACCACACACTGAGCACAGCACACACACTCGTGCACTACACACAACCACATACTGAGCACAGCCACACACACTTGTGCACTACACACAACCACACTGAGCACAGCCACACACTCGTGCACTACACACAACCACACATTGAGCACAGCACCACACACTTGTGCACTACACATAACCACACACTGAGTACAGCACCACACACTCGTGCACTACACACAACCACACACTGAGCACAGCCACACACACTCGTGCACTACACACAACCACACACTGAGCACAGCACCACACACTCGTGCACTACAAACAACCACACACTGAGCACAGCCACACACGCACATGCACTAAACACAACCACACACTAAGCACAGCCACAGACACTTGTGCACTACACACAACCACACACTGAGCACAGCCACCACACGCTGAGCACAGCCACCACACACTGAGCATAGCCACACACACTCGTGCACTACACACAACCACACATTAAGCACAGCAACCACACACTTGTGCTCTAAACATGACCACACAATGAGCATAGTCACCACACACTTGTGCGCTAAATACAACCACACTAAGCACAGCCACACACACTCTTGCACTACACACACCCACACACTGAGCACAGCCACACACACTCGTGCACTGAACACAACCACACAATAAGCACAGCACCACACACCCGTGCACTAAACACAAACACACACTAAGCACAGCAACCACACACTTGTGCTCTAAACATGACCACACAATGAGCATAGTCACCACACACTCGTGTACTAATACAACCACACTAAGCACAGCCACACACACTAGTGCACTACACACACACACACACTGAGCACAGCCACACACACTCGTGCACTAAACACAACCACACACTGAGCACAGCCACCACACACTCGTGCACTAAACACAACCACACACTGAGCACATGCACAAACACTTGTGCACTACACACAACCACACACTGAGCACAGCCACACACACGTGTGCACTAAACACAAACACACACTGAACACATGCACACACACTTGTGCACTAAACACAACCACACACTGAGCACATGCACACACTTGTGCTCTACACACAACCACACACTGAGCACAGCCACCACACACGTGTGCACTACACACAACCACACAATAAGCACAGCCACCAGACACTTGTGCACTAAACACAACCACACACTGAGCACAGCCATACACACTCGTGCACTCAAGACAACCACACACTAAGCACTGCACCACACACTCATGCACTAAACACAACCACACACTGAGCATAGCACCACACTCGTGCACTAACCACAACCACATACTGAGCACAGCCAGCACACACTCGTGCACTAAACACAACCACACACTGAGCACAGCCACACACACTCGTGCAGTAAACACAACCACACACCGAGCACAGCCACCACACACTTGTGCACTAAACACAACCACACACTGAGCACAGCCACACATACTTGTGCAGTAAACACAACCACACTGAGCACAGCACCATACACTGAGCACAGCCACACACACTAAGCACAGCCACCACACACTTGTGCACTAAACACAACCACACACTGAGCACAGCCACACACACTTGTGCACTACACACAACCACACAATGAGCACAGCCACACACACTCGTGCACTAAACACAACCACACACTGAGCACAGCACCATACACTGAGCACAGCCACACACACTAAGCACAGCCACCACACACTCATGCACTAAACACAACCACACACTGAGCACAGCAACACACACTGGTGCACCACACTGAGCACAGCCACACTCACTCGTGCACTAAACACAACCACACACTGAGCACAGCAATCACACACTTGTGCTCTAAACATGACCACACAATGAGCACAATCACCACACACTCATGCACTAAACACAACCCCACACTCATGCACTAAATACAACCACACTGAGAACAGCCACCACACACTCGTGCACTAAACACAACCCCACACTGAGCACAGCCACACACACTCGTGCAAATAAGAGAACCACACACTAAGCACAGCCACACACACTTGTTAACTAAACACAACCACACACTGAGCATAGTCACCACACACTCATGCAATAAATACAACCACACTGAGAAAAGCCACACCCACTCACGCACTACACACACCCACACACTGAGCACAACCACACACACTTGTGCACTAAACACAACCAAATACCAAGCACAGCACCACACACTCATGCACTAAACACAACCACACACTAAGCACAGCAACCACACACTTGTGCTCTAAACATGACCACACAATGAGCATAGTCACCACACATTCATGCACTAAATACAACCACACTAAGCACAGCCACACACACTCGTGCACTACACACACCCACACACTGAGCACAGCCACACACACTTGTGCACTAAACACAACCACACACTGAGCACAGCCACCACACACTCGTGCACTAAACACAACCACCACTGACCACAGCCATACACACTCGTGCACTAAACACAAACACACACTAAGCACAGCAACCACACACCTGTGGTCTAAATATGACCACACAATGAGTATAGTCACCACACACTCGTGCACTAAATACAACCACACTAAGCACAGCCACACACACTAGTGCACTACACACACCCGCACACTGAGCACAGCCACACACACTCGTGCACTAAACACAATCACACACTGAGCACAGCCACCACACACTCGGGCACTAAACACAACCACACACTGAGCACATGCACAAACACTCGTGCACTACACACAACCGCAAACTGAGCACAGCCACACACACTCGTGCACTAAACACAACCACACACTGAGGACATGCACAAACACTCGTGCACTACACACAACCACAAACTGAGCACAGCCACACACACTCGTGCACTAAAAACAAACACACACTGAGCACAGCCACACACACTTGTGCACTACACACAACCACACACTGAGCACAGCCACCACACACGTGTGCACTACACACAACCACACAATAAGCACAGCCACCAGACACTTGTGCACTAAACACAACCACACACTGAGCACAGCCATACACACTCGTGCACTCAAGACAACCACACACTAAGCACTGCACCACACACTCATGCACTAAACACAACCACACACTGCGCATAGCACCACACTCGTGCACTAAACACAACCACATACTGAGCACAGCCAGCACACACTCTTGCACTAAACACAACCACACACTGAGCACAGCCACACACACTCGTGCAGTAAACACAACCACACACCGAGCACAGCCACCACACACTTGTGCACTAAACACAACCACACACTGAGCACAGCCACACATACTTGTGCAGTAAACACAACCACACTGAACACAGCACCATACACTGAGCACAGCCACACACACTAAGCACAGCCACCACACACTTGTGCACTAAACACAACCACACACTGAGCACAGCCACACACACTTGTGCACTACACACAACCACACAATGAGCACAGCCACACACACTCGTGCACTAAACACAACCACACACTGAGCACAGCACCATAGACTGAGCACAGCCACACACACTAAGCACAGCCACCACACACTCATGCACTAAACACAACCACACACTGAGCACAGCAACACACACTGGTGCACCACACTGAGCACAGCCACACTCACTCGTGCACTAAACACAACCACACACTGAGCACAGCAATCACACACTTGTGCTCTAAACATGACCACACAATGAGCACAATCACCACACACACATGCACTAAACACAACCCCACACTCATGCACTAAATACAACCACACTGAGAACAGCCACCACACACTCGTGCACTAAACACAACCCCACACTGAGCACAGCCACACACACTCGTGCAAATAAGAGAACCACACACTAAGCACAGCCACACACACTCGTTAACTAAACACAACCACACACTGAGCATAGTCACCACACACTCATGCAATAAATACAACCACACTGAGAAAAGCCACCCACACTCACGCACTACACACACCCACACACTGAGCACAACCACACACACTTGTGCACTAAACACAACCAAATACCAAGCACAGCACCACACACTCATGCACTAAACACAACCACACACTAAGCACAGCAACCACACACTTGTGCTCTAAATATGACCACACAATGAGCATAGTCACCACACACTCATGCACTAAATACAACCACACTAAGCACAGCCACACACACTCGTGCACTACACACACCCACACACTGAGCACAGCCACACACACTTGTGCACTAAACACAACCACACACTGAGCACAGCCACCGCACACTCGTGCACTAAACACAACCACCACTGACCACAGCCATACACACTCGTGCACTAAACACATCCACACACTAAGCACAGCCACCACACACTTGTGCACTAAACACAACCACACACTGAGCACAGCACCATACACTCGAGCACTAAACGCAACCACACACTGAGCACAGCCACCACACACTCGTGCACTAAACACAACCACACACTAAGCACAGCAACCACACACTTGTGCTCTAAACATGACCACTCAATGAGCATAGTCACCACACACTTGTGCACTAAATACAACCACACTAAGCACAGCCACACATACTCCTGCACTACACACACCCACACACTGAGCACAGCCACACACACTAGTGCACTAAACACAACCACACACTAAGCACAGCACCTCACACTCGTGCACTAAACATAAACACACACTAAGCACAGCAACCACACACCTGTGGTCTAAATATGACCACACAATGAGCATAGTCACCACACACTCGTGCAATAAATACAACCACACTAAGCACAGCCACACACACTAGTGCACTACACACACCCGCACACTGAGCACAGCCACACACACTCGTGCACTAAACACAATCACACACTGAGCACAGCCACCACACACTCGGGCACTAAACACAACCACACACTGAGCACATGCACAAACACTCGTGCACTACACACAACCACAAACTGAGCACAGCCACACACACTCGTGCACTAAACACAACCACACACTGAGCACATGCACAAACACTCTTGCACTACACACAACCACAAACTGAGCACAGCCACACACACTCGTGCACTAAAAACAAACACACACTGAGCACAGCCACACACACTTGTGCACTACACACAACCACACACTGAGCACAGCCACCACACACTTGTGCACTACACAAAACTACACACTGAGCACACCATGCACTAAACACAACCGCACACTGAGCACAGCACACACACTCAAGCACTAAACACAACCACACACTGACCACAGCCACCACACACTCGTGTACTAAAGAAACCACACACTATGCCCAGCCCCACAAACTCATGCACTAAACACAACCACACTGAGCACATCCACACACTCGAGCACTAAGCACAGCCACACACTCGAGCACTAAGCACAGCCACACACTCGAGCACTAAACACAACCACACACTGAACACAGCCACACACACTCGTGCTCTACACACAGCCACACACTGAGCACAGCCACCATACACTCGGGACACTAAACACAACCACACACTAAGTACAGCCACCACACACTTGTGCACTAAACACAACCACACACTGAGCACAGCCATACACACTCGTGCACTAAACACAACCACACACTAAGCACAGCCACCACACACTCGTGCACTAAACACAACCACACACTGAGCACAGCACCACATACTCGAGCACTAAACAACATCCACACACTGAGCACAGCCACCACACACTCGTGCACTAAACACAACCACACACTGAGCACAGCCACCACACACTCGTTCACTACACACAGCCACACAATAAGCACAGCCACCACACACTTGTGCACTAAACACAACCACACACTGAGCACAGCCATACACACTCGTGCACTAAAGACAACCACACACTAAGCACAGCACCACACACTCATGCACTAAACACAACCACACACTGAGCACAGCACCACACACTCGTGCACTAAACACAACCACATACTGAGCAGAGCCAGCACACACTTGTGCACTAAACACAACCACACACTGAGCACAGCCACACACACTCATGCAGTATACACAACCACACACTGAGAACAGCCCCACACACTCGTGCCCTAAACACAACCACACACTAAGCACAGCCACACACACTTGTGCATTAAACACAACCACACACTGAGCACAGCACCATACACTGAGCACAGCCACACACACTAAGCACAGCCACCACACACTTGTGCACTAAACACAGCCACACACTGAGCACAGCCACACACACTTGTGCACTACACACAACCACACACTGAGTACAGCCACACACACTCGTGCACTAAACACAAGCACACACTGAGCACAGCACAATACACTGAGCACAGCCACACACACTGAGCACAGCCACCACACACTTGTGCATTAAACAGAACCACACACTGAGCACAGCAATCACATACTTGTGCTCTAAACATGACCACACAATGAGCACAGTCACCACACACTCATGCACTAAACACAACCACACACTCATGCACTAAATACAACCACACACTGAGCACAGCCACCACACACCCGTGATCTAAAAACAACCCCACACTGAGCACATCCACACACACTCGTGCAAATAAGAGAAACACACACTAAGCAGAGCCACACACACTCGTTAACTAAACACAACCACACACTAAGCACAGCACCACACACTTGTGCACTAAATACAAACACACTAACCACAGCCACACACACTCTTGCACTACAAACACCCACACACTGAGCCCAGCCACACACACTTGTGCACTAAACACAACCACACACTAAGCACAGCACCACACACTGGTGCACTAAACACAAACACACACTAAGCACAGCAACCACACACTTGTGCTCTAAACATGACCACACAATGAGCATAGTCACCACACACTCGTGCACTAAATACAACCACACTAAGCACAGCCACACACACTAGTGCACTACACACACCCACACACTGAGCAAAGCCACACACACTCGTGCACTAAACACAACCACACACTGAGCACAGCCACCACACACTCATGCACTAAACACAACCACACACTGAGCACAGGCACAAACACTCGTGCACTACACACAACCACAAACTGAGCACAGCCACACACACTCGTGCACTAAACACAAACACACACTGAGCACATGCACACACACTCGTGCACGAAACACAACCACACACTGAGCATATGCACACACTTGTGCACTACACACAACCACTCACTGAGAACAGCCACCACACACTTGTGCACTACACAAAACTACACACTGAGCACACCACACACTCGTGCACTAAACACAACCACACACTGAGCACAGCACACACACTCATGCACTAAACAACCACACACTGACCACAGCACCACACACTCAAGCACTAAACACAACCACACACTGAAAACAGCCACCACACACTCGTGCACTAAACACAACCACTCACTGACCACAGCCACCACACACTCGTGCACTAAACACAACCACACAGTGAGCACAGCCACACACACTCATGCACTAAACACAACCACACTGAGCACAGCCACACACTCGAGCACTAAGCACAGCCACACACTCGAGCACTAAGCACAGCCACACACTCGAGCACTAAACACAACCACACACTGAACACAGCCACACACACTCGTGCACTACACACAGCCGCACACTGAGCACAGCCACCATACACTCGGGACACTAAACACAACCACACACTAAATACATCCACCACACACTCGTGCACTAAACACAACCACACACTGAGCACAGCCATACACACTCGTGCACTAAACACAACCACACACTAACCACAGCCACCACACACTTGTGCACTAAACACAACCACACACTGAGCTCAGCACCACACACTCGTGCACTACACACAACCACACACTGAGCACAGCCACCACACACTCGTGCACTACACACAACCACACAATAAGCACAACCACTACACACTTGTGCACTAAACACAACCACACACTGAGCACAGCCATACACACTTGTGCACTAAATACAACTACACACTAACCACAGCACCACACACTCATGCACTAAACACAACCACTCACTGAGCACAGCACCACACACTTGTGCACTAAACACAACCACATACTGAGCACAGCCAGCATACACTTGTGCACTAAACACAACCACACACTGAGCACAGCCACACACACTCATGCAGTATACACAACCACACATTGAGCACAGCCACCACACACTCGTGCACTAAACACAACCACACACTGAGCACAGTCACACACACTCGTGCACTAAACACAACCACACACTGAGCACAGCACCATACACTGAGCACAGCCACACACACTAAGCACAGCCACCACACACTTGTTCACTAAACACAACCACACACTGAGCACAGCCACACACACTCGTGCACTAAACACAACCACACACTGAGCACAGCACAATACACTGAGCACAGCCACAAACACTAAGCACAGCCACCACACACTCGTGCACTAAGCAGAACCACACCCTGAGCACAGCAATCACATACTTGTGCTCTAAACATGACCACACAATGAGCACAGTCACCACACACTCATGCACTAAACACAACCACACACTCATGCACTAAATACAACCACACACTGAGCACAGCCACCACACACTCATGATCTAAAAACAACCCCACACTGAGCAAAGCCACACACTCATGCAAATAAGAGAACCACACACTAAGCAGAGCCACACACACTCGTTAACTAAACACAACCACAAACTGAGCACAGCACCACACACTCGTGCACTAAACACAAACACACACTAAGCACAGCAAGCACACACTTGTGCTCTAAACATGACCACACAATGAGCATAGTCACCACACACTCGTGCACTAAATACAACCTCACTGAGCACAGCCACACACATTTGTGCACTACACACACCCACACACTGAGCACAACCACACACACTTGTACAGTAAACACAACCACACACTGAGCACAGCCACCACACACTTGTGCACTACACACAACCACACAATAAGCACAGCCACCACAAACATGTGCACTAAACACAACCACACACTGAGCACAGCCATACACACTTGTGCACTAAAGACAACCACACACTAAGCACAACACCACATACTCATGCACTAAACTCAACCACACACTTAGCACAGCACCACACAGTTGTGCACTAAACACAACCACATACTGAGCACAGCAGCACACCCTCGTGCACTAAACACAACCACACACAGAGCACAGCCACACACACTTGTGCAGTAAACACAATCACACACTGAGCACAGCCACACACACTCATGCACTAAACACAATTACACACTGAGCGCAGCACTATACACTGAGCAAAGCCACACACACTAAGCACAGCCACCACACACTCGTGCACTAAACACAACCACACACTGAACACAGCCACACACATTTATGCACTACACACAACCACACACTGAGCACAGACACACACACTTGTGCACTAAACACAACCACACACTGAGCACAGCACCATACACTGAGCACAGCCACACACACTAAGCACATCCACCACACACTCGTGCACTAAACACAACCACACACTCGTGCACTAAACACAACCACACACTGAGCACAGCCACACACACTTGTGCACCACACACAACCACACACTGAGCACAGCCACACTCACTTGTGCACTAAACACAACCACACACTGAGCACAGCAATCACACACTTGTGCTCTAAACATGACCACACAATGAGCACAGTCACCACACACTCATGCACTAAACTCAACCCCACACTGAGCACAGCCACACACACTCATGCAAATAAGACAACCAAACACTAAGCACAGCCACACACACTTGTGCACTAAACACAACCACACACTGAGCACAGCACCACACACGTGTGCACTAAACACAACCACACACTAAGTACAGCAACCACACACTTGTGCACTAAATACAACCACACTAAGCACAGCCACACACACTCGTGCATTACACACACCCACACACTGAGCACAGCCACACACACTCGTGCACTAAACAAAACCACACACTAAGCACAGCCACCACACACTCGTGCACTAAACATGACTACACACTGAGCACAGCAATCACACACTTGTGCTCTAAACATGACCACACAATGAGCACAGTCACCACACACTCATGCACTAAACACAACCACACACTCGTGCACTAAACACAACCACACACTGAGCACAGCCATCACACACTCGTGCACTAAACTCAACCCCACACTGAGCACAGCCACACACACTCATGCAAATAAGACAACCAAACACTAAGCACAGCCACACACACTTGTGCACTAAACACAACCACACACTGAGCACAGCACCACACACGTGTGCACTAAACACAACCACACACTAAGTACAGCAACCACACACTTGTGCACTAAATACAACCACACTAAGCACAGCCACACACACTCGTGCATTACACACACCCACACACTGAGCACAGCCACACACATCGTGCACTAAACAAAACCACACACTAAGCACAGCCACCACACACTCATGCACTAAACACAACCACACACTCGTACACTAAATACAACCACATATTGAGCAAAGCCACACACTTGAACACTACACACAACCACACACTTGTGCACTAAACATGACTACACAATGAGCACAGTCACCACACACTTGTGCGCTAAACACAACCACACACTTGTGCACTTAACAGAACCACACACTGAGTACAGCCACACACACTCATGCACTAAACACAACCACACACTGAGTACAGCCACACACACTCATGCACTAAACACAACCACACTAAGGACAGCCACTGCACATGTTAACAACACACATCCTCATACAGTTACTACAGTTGCTGCACCGTAATAAACTGTACATCTACTGACCTCCCACACTAAACTCCAACATTTTTGCCACATTCACCAGTCAGCACATGCTTACCACTCACTCACCAGCCATTCCCCCTGAGCACACATAGTGCACTGAAGACGGTGCAGGGGAGGGAGACACCGTAAGTGCATTCAGCGCCGGATTCTACAAGAAAACGATGCTAGGTGCGGATATTCAGATTAATGTAAGAGTTTTGGGGTGCACTCAGCCATTCAGAGCAAGTTACACATCCCTGCTTTGTTTTTGAGGCACATCTGACAGACCTGTCGAGGTCTACTAGGTTTCTGCTGAAGGCCCAGGAGCAATGTGCACGCTGCTGTAGTGTCATGTGTGTTAGAGCTAGCGGGACCCTTCTGGGCCCTGATGGACTCCGTAGAATAATGATGTTAGTGGTTGGTTGTGGTTAGTAAATGGTGCAGAGTAGAAATATCGCCGCAAAAATATCGTGGGACAGAAATATCGCTGCAGAAATATAGTGGGGAAGAAATATCGACAACAAAAATATAGTTGACAAGAATATTGACTGACAGCTAAGTAATATCGATTACATAAATATCTTTGTAATAAATATCGTTTACAAAAATATAGTTTACAAAAATATCGATTTATTAATAATTTTATGTATTTTACTGTTTTTAATGAGAATTATTTGTCATTTTATTATATGTTTTAGAGTTTTAGTAGTTATTAATTTATTTTAAGTTTAATTCTGCGTTTTTAGTTCTGTAGCGGGCTGTGGGTTTATAGGGGAATATGGTGGGAAGTAATTTAATTTTATAAAATTTATTGAATAATTAATGTGTTAATTGATTAATTAATAATAGTTTAATAATTAGTTGTTAATTTCAATTAGTCAATGAATAAATAATTAGGTTAATTGTTTAATTAATTTTAGGTGTGTGTTGTGGTGTTTATATGTGTAAATTGTGTGAAGGGTGTTAAGTAATTACATTTTTTATTGATTAATTATTAAATACTTTTAAATTAATTACCATTAATTAATTAGTAATTATTAATTGTAATTGTGTAATTAATTTTAGGTGTGTGTTTTGGTGTTTATATGTGTAAATGGTGTGAAAGGTGGTAAGTAATTAATTTTTTATTGATTAATTAATAAATAATAATGAATTAATTTTCATTACTTAATTAGTAATTTTTAAATTTGATTGTGTAATTAATTGTAGGTGTGTGTTGTGGATGTTATAGTGTTAAATAATGTGAAATATTTTTTTCATTATCTTTGTTAATAATAATATATTTAAATGTATATATTAATTATGTTAATATTGGAAATTTAATTTAATAAAAATGCTGATGGTTTTGTTTTTTATTGTTTTGGGATCCAGCGCTTTCCCTACTGTTGCACTCACTGGAGTGGGAATAATAATTTTTACCCCTTCGCTATTTAATGCTTTCCCTACTGTTGCACTCACTGGAGTGGGAATAGTAATTTTTACCCCTCCGCTATCCAGCTCTTTCCCTACTATTGCACCCACTGGAGTGGGAGTAGTAATTTTTACCCCTATGCTATCCAGCGCTTTCCCTACTGTTGCACTCATTGGATTGGGAATAGTAATTTTTACCCCTATGCTATCCAGCGCTTTCCCTACTGTTGCACTCACTGGAGTGGGAATAGTAATTTTTACATCTACGCTATCCAGCGCTTTCCCTGATGTTGCACTCACTGGAGTGGGAATAGTAAATTTTACCCCTCCGCTATCCAGCGCTTTCCCTACTGTTGCACTCACTGGAGTGGGAATAGTAATTTTTACCCCTACGCTATCCAGCGATTTCCCTACTGTTGCACTCACTGGAGTGGGAATAGTAAATTTTACCCCTACGCTATCCAGCGCTTTCCCTACTGTTGCACTCACTGGAGTGGGAATAGTAATTTTTACCCCTACGCTATCCAGCGCTTTCCCTACTGTTGCACTCACTGGAGTGGGAATAGTAAATTTTACCCCTACGCTATCCAGCGCTTTCCCTACTGTTGCACTCACTGGAGTGGGAATAGTAAATTTTACCCCTATGCTATCCAGCGCTTTCCCTACTGTTGCACTCACTGGAGTGGGAATAGTAAATCTTACCCCTCCGCTATCCAGCGCTTTTCCTACTGTTGCACTCATTGGAGTGGGAATAGTAATTTTTACCCCTACGCTATCCAGCGCTTTCCCTACTGTTGCACTCACTGGAGTGGGAATAGTAATTTTTACCCCTTCGCTATCCACCGTTTTAACTTCTTTTTAAATATTTTTTTATGGAGTTTTTTTTTTTTTTAAAGACTTTGGGGCCCATTACGATACCCGGCGTAAATAAATCCGCCAGGCATGGAAGCGGCAAAAATCCGCCCGCACACACCGTCTGAACACCGACCACGCCATTACGATTACACAAACCGAAAACCGCCATCGGCGAAAAATCACACAAAATACCGCCCGCCATCGTCCGAGTCTGAGTCAAACCGCCCGCCACGGACGGAAACACGCACGACAACACAAAACCGCCCGCCCACACGGCCGACACACCGCACGTGAAATTACGATCGCACCGCCATGAGCGCGGAAAAACCACAAATATACCGCCCGCCAGCGCAAACAACGCCGATGAGAATCGACACGGCAGAAGCCATGGCGCCAACGTACCTGCACAGAAACCATCCGCACACAAAACCAATAGCACACAACATGGCCAACAAGTCCACACAGCAAGGCACGCACAAATACACAAGCACAGTACACATCCCGAAAACACCCCCGGACAAACAAAAATACAAAGGCCAGAACCCCAGACACAACACACCTGAAAACAACAGACCATGAGGACACACCCACATAGGTGAGTACAAAAGCAGCACTCCCACAGACCACAACCCCTTGCTACATTGCAAACCAGAGAGGAGAGGAGAGGACACAGTGACACAGCAAGGACAGCAGCACACCACAGAAACGCACACATCACAACCACCACCACCACCACCAAACACCGGCACCACAAACCCCCTGCACATTACACAACACACACCGCACCAGCACCACAAACACCATGGCACCACAAAGGATGCCCAAGTTCACGCCCATGGAGCTGACGGTCATGGTCGACGAGATCATCAAGGTGTACCCACAAATCTATGGGAACATGGTCCAGCACACACCACTAGCCACCAGAAACAGAATGTGGAACCGGATCGTAGACCAGGTCAATGCAGTCGGGACCCTGCCCAGAAACAGAGTCGAGATTAACAAACGTTGGAATGACGTAAAGAGCCTGGTCAAGAAGAAGGAGGGCAAAAACAGAGAGCTGGCTGCCGTCACTGGCGGAGGGAATCCAGCGCTCTTTAAGACCTTCAAAGCGTGGGAGGAGAAGGTGCGAGTCGTAATCCATCCGGAGATCCTCGCCGGATTAGCAGGGAGTGGAGGCTGGTAAGTCCAAACTAATGTATACCAGCACACCGCTATGTACTCACATGCGCAACTACCATGCCACAGCTCCCAGGGACAAACACCCCCATGTCCAGCACACAATACACAACACATCACACACACATGCAACAGACACTACCACACACAGCCCAAACCGAACAACTGTAAGATGCGTGGGGACATGTGTACACTCAGCCAGCCACGTAACCACCAACAGGTCCCCAAATATGCCAGAAGCGCCACAACGAGCACCCACCACACCCATGTGTCCGCCACAGCTGCACTAACCGACAAGTAACAGGTAAGTGGCAGGAACACAAAGTGCAGTGTGTGGGACGGTGGACAGCCCAAGTACAACACACACCAGGCCCCAGTCCCACAGCACAGCAAGGAGGAGCATCCCCCACAGCCACGTGTCAGCCCCCGCAGTGCACAACGACAGCCGAAAGGCAGACATCACGGTCCACAGCAATCGGTGTCAGTGGGTGTCCAGCCACCCCACGACCCACAACACCCCCCACCCCCACAGACCTGCAACATGGAGCACCCCCGCTTAGAGCCATGTGGCATCCAGTACA